>CM053035.1:154822784-154865284 GCA_028564925.1 Lithobates sylvaticus | reverse complement strand
CATCATTGGATTTGATTGACAGCAGCGGGAGCCAATGGCTGCACTGCCATCAATCTATCCAATCAGGACCCGAGACACCGGCTGGAGTGGGTGTGCTCATCCCCGGGACAGGAATGGTCAAGCTCAGGCAAGTAAAAGGGGGGCTTTGGGGGGCTGGTGCACAAGAGGTTTTTCAACCCCTTTAAGATGACTAAAATACGAAGGACTAAAACTACCGTATATACTCGAGTATAAGCTGAGTTTTTCAGAACATTTTTTTGTGCTGAAAGTGCCCCCCTCGGCTTATACTCGAGTCAAGCACTTTTCTGCAGCAGAGAATGAAATTCTCCGACTCGACTCTGGGGCCCCGTATCTCGGGGCCACTTGGTGCTAGGAACCCCAAATTTGCACCAAGTGGCCCGAGATACAGGGCCCCAAATTTGTCTGCAGCTAGGGCGCATCTGAGAACCCTTAACTACCAAGTTTGAAGTTCAGGGGACCTATGGCTGCAAATGGGCACAGTAAAGCATGCAAATGGGCACAGTGAGGCTGCAAATGGGCATTGTTGACCCTCTTTTCCCACTTACAGTAGCTGCGCATTTCTCACCCTAGGCTTATACTCTAGTCAATACGTTTTCCCATTTTTTTGTGGTAAAATTAGGTGCCTCGGCTTATATTCGGGTCGGCTTATACTCGAGTATATACGGTAGATCAATGTGATGTCAGAATTAAACACTGAGTGCTGCACAATGCTGTCCCTTGGTGATCCTCCTAATGCAGTACTACCAAGGAAGACTGGTCTGAAAACAGTAGGCTGCCGTCTTGCAGAGTTTGCACATCCCAGTCCTAGAGACCCCCAAAAATGCAATAGATTTCTGTGTCCAGGTTACACTATGCTGAAGTAAGGTACACAGCCTGGGGCACTGGTGTGATCTTACAGAGAATGCTGAGAACCAGGAAGCATTCCTGCTTCCTGGTTCTCAGCATTCTCTGGATCTCTGTAAGATCACACCAGTGCCCCAGGCTGCAAAGGGAAGACATCTATGAGACTCCAGGACTGGCGAGTTTCACCACATACTGAACTCATCTAATTTAACCTGCGAGTTACTACTTGCTTTTATTAAATATATGATTTATACTGCACTAAGTCTGGCGCCCCTCTGTTCCCATTTCTACACAGAGCCCATCGCTTCACTCTGAGGCCCCTTTCACACTGGGGCGTTTTTCAGGCGGTACAGCGCTAAAAATAGCGCCTGTATACCGCCTGAAAAAATCCGGCCCCATTCACTCCAGTGTGAAAGCCGGCGGGCTTTCACACTGGAGCGGTGCGCTAGCAGGATGGTAAAAAAAAAAGTCCCGCTAGCAGCATCTTTGGAGCGGTATAGGAGCGGTGTATTCACCGCTCCTATACCGCTCGTTCCCATTGATTTGAATGGGACACCGTGGTAAAACCGCGGCAATACCGCCACGGTGGCGCTCTGCGGGGGGACTTTAACCCTTTTTCGGGCCGCTCGCGGGGGGTAAAACCGCACCACGAGTGGCCGAATACCGCGGCTAAAACGACAGTAAAGCAGCGCTAAATATAGCGCTGCTTTACCGTCACCGCGGCTTCCCGCCCCAGTGTGAAAGGGGCCTTAGGGAGCTGCCTCCAGGGGCTAATCATACAAGATCTCGGATCATTTATGGACATTATATTTTAAACAAATGTTTTAATATTATGTGTGCTTATTCATACACACACACACACACACACACACACATTTTATGTATACCTATATTTCAGTTGCTATATAATTTTATGTTATCACCATATCTAGCGCTGCTGTTCACCCCTGTTTTTACTGTAAGGAATGGTAGCCTTGGATCGGTTCTTTAACTTTGGTAAAATTAATCATAGGGGATCCGAGCTGATAGGTATTTGACCATTACCAGCAAGGAGGGCATGTGTAGAGATTTTGACTTTCTGAAAAGTGAAAACTATTTAAATTGTCTACAAAGATCTCTGTAACTTTAGTTCTTGAAGTATAAAAAACAGTTAAATCAAGTGCTGATTAAAATGATGGCAGTGCAGTAAGTGTCTGGCAATGGATCCGTCTTTCAGCTAAAAATATTTGTTGCCAAAAGAGTTTCCCATCTGAAAAAGTTGGGAGCTTATATGTCTGCACAGCTCAGATTTATCTGAAATAGAGTCAGCGGCCAGCAGACGTAAAATAGTCAAGAACAGGATACTCTGTCCATCTGCAGAAGTAGAAAACCATTCCAGTATATTGCGTTAAGATACAACAATCGTGTCCTTGGCCGTGTAATCCAATCTGCAAGCTTGCTTATCCAAACCCAACTTTTTAACCACTTTGCAACATCACCTTGCAGCTGTAAGCCTTGTACAGACAAAGCCGGATAAATACGAAAGCCTCGTCACGTCACAGTTACCCATGCCATGCTCTAGTCTTGTCATTCTGCCAAGCTGTGCCGAGCTCTGCAGGATGATATAACACCGCGGCTAATTAACGCCAGGCTATTCTGGGTACAGGCTGCATGTCAGGGCAGAATTTAGCCCTTGATGGGGCTCGTGCCTCTTTGATGCTCTGCCAGGGTTATTTTTTCTCCCCGTACATCAGAGAAAGTGAAGCAGAAATAAAACCTCGATGTGCTGTATTTAGCTGATCCACAGCTGTGGAGGTTTCGGTGCATCCCAAGAGTGGTGAACCTGGTGGCCAAGGTCCAGGACCTCAAACCTCATAATGTGGCCTTCAGCCAACTGGAGAGCCCCAGGAAGAGTCATGTCATTAAGCAAGAGGAATCTTCGACAAATTTGCAAAACATGCTCAGCTGCATACATAACCTTCTGAGATGCTAACTAATACATAAAAAATGTATGTAAAAAAAAAAAAAAAAAAAAAAAAAAACACGTCAACGGAAAATGTTACTAATTTTGATATTTTCATTACTTAAAAGCAGAATTCATGCCAAAAAAAAAAAAAAAGACGACAAAAATAAATACACCAGCTATTGCTGTAATGTTCAGCTTTAATCCAAAGATTTCCCCTGCAATATTTTCTTCTCCTATTAGATGTCCCCAGTCTGGTGGGCAGCATCATTCAACCCTCTTCCTCTGAGCCCAGGTCATCCAATGAGAAATCAAGACACAGTGATGAGCCAATCACTGTCACTAAGACTGGTATGCCATTAAATTTCATGTGCGTGTAAAGCAGTGTTTCTCAACACCAGTCCTCAAGGTGCCCCAACAGGTCATGTTTTCAGGATTTTCCTCAGATGAAAAGGCTGTAGTAATTACTAAGGCAGTGAAACTACTCAAATCTCCTGTGCAAAATAATGGAAAGCCTGAAAACATGATCCGTCGGTGTGCCTTGAGAAACACTGGTGTAAAGGCAGGCCTCCCAATACTTTTGACAATATAGTGTATATTAAAAGGTATACTAAAACTAATTATTGCAAATAAAGCCTCTGCTTCCCACCTGAGAGTGTTGGACGGAGGAGGGCTGCGGATGACAGAGGTACGTAAACTGACCACAGCGTCAGGGCTCAGCAGCCATGATTTCTCTATCAGCATGCTTCTTGAATGGATTGGCTCCTTTTACTGCTGCCCATCATCACACTCCCACTCTCTTACAGAGATTGCAAAAGACTCTCAAATTCACATACCCTATATACTCGAGTATAAGCCGACCCGAATATAAGCCGAGGCACCTAATTTTACCACAAACAACTGGGAAAACTTATTGACTCGAGTATAAGCCTAGGGTGAGAAATGCACAGCTACTGTAAGTGGAAAAGAGGGTCAACAATGCCCATTTGCAGCCTCACTGTGCCCATCTGCAGCCATAGGTCCCCCAAACTTCAAACTTGGTAGTTAAGGGTTCCTAGCTGCAACCAGAATTTGGGGTCTCTGGACCCAAAGGGTCCCGAAATGACATTGCTGCAGATGGACACAGTTGACCGACTTTGGGGCCCCGTATCTCGGGGTCACTTGGTGCTAGGAACCCCACCTTTGGATATGTTGTAGTGCTAGTTCCACTGAATATCAATGGGGTTCCTAGCACCAAGTGTCCCCGAGATACGGGGCCCCAAGGTCGGATCGGAAAACGTCAAGCACTTTTCTGCAGCAGAGAATTACATTTTCCGAACCGACTTTGGGGCCCCGTATCTCGGGGACACTTAGAGCTAGGAACCCCATCTTTGGATATATTGTAGTGCTAGGTCCACTGGGTTGGCATATCAAATTTCCTAGCTCCAAGTGGCCCCGAGATACGGGGCCTCAAAGTCAGGTCGGAAAATTTCATTTTCTGCTGCAGAAAAGTGTTTGACTCGAGTATAAGCCGAGGGGGGCATTTTCAGCACAAAAAAAATGTGCTGAAAAACTCGGCTTATACGGTACTTGCATTTAGAAATTGATCTAATGATGTATAAAAACTAGTGAACAGAAAACCAAAAAAATAAAAAAATGACAGGGCCATACAGAGGTATGGATCTTCAGTTATGGAGCAATTAATAAAATAAAAGCAAAAAACTAAAATACAGGATGCTGCGATGAGTTGGACCCCCTCTAACATGTATGTGTGTGTAATATATATATATATATATATATATATATATATATATATATATATATATATATATATATATATATATATATTTATTAATAATAAATTAAAAAAAACACAAACACAGCTGTATTTCTTATCTTATACAATCTAGTAAAGAATGAAATAAACAAAACAATCATCATGAAGGGTACCATGTCCATGTTATTCTATAAATATGGGTGTAACGAAAGCATAGTTAGTCAGAAAGGTAGAATTATTGCTGGTTATTGTTTAGGTTCTTTATGAACATCTTTGTGCCAATGCCACACAAGCCATTTGTAGCAGTGATTTGTAACCCAAACAGAAATCTCTCCTTGCATCTTTTTTCCTTGCTTGAGAAAAATTGAATTGCAGTCATGAAAGGTCGCTGGAATTTCTGGCACGGTCACCAAGCGAATGTTGGAGCTAGCTACAGTATCGCCAGCTTCAGTAACTACTCATGTGACCTAATGCAGCTGCCCGATGACCATGGCACACCAGCAATCTGTGGTTGCGAAGACAAACAACTGTAGTCAGCTACAGCAGCCACTCTGCATCTAAACTGTAAATCACAAAAAGAGCGGAGAGATTTGTAGCCTCTACAAAGTTGCTGGTGTGACATAGCCCTGGGCTTTATACACGGAGATGTTGGATGCCGAAGAGTACCCGGTACCCGGGTCTATTTTCTGAATTCCTCTAAGCAGGTTGCAGGAAAAAATTGTTTAATTCCCCCATCAAATCCTTCCCGTTGTGCTTTTGTAGTCTGACAATGGGAGGCTTCCCAGCCATCAGAATACAATGATCACCGCTTGTGGCTATAGCCGCTGGCAGTGATCGAGTAAATCAAATTCGGAGAGTCTAGTTACACTGAAGTCCGTTGATGGATTGACTTCAAGTGATACTAAAGTCTAGTACACACCACTAGGTTTTTTTTATTTCAACCCGGCGTGTTGAATGACAAAAACCTCCCAGCTCAGGTCAGAGGCACTGTACTAACAATCCAATGTTAGTACAGCCATCTCCCCTGCTGAGCCATTGTGTTCCGACAGCGGGATGGCCCCCCTCACCAGAACACTCTGAACAGTGCTCTCTGATCAGTGCTGGGTTTTTCCAGTATGCTCGTCCGACAGAAGCCAGCTGAATGGCTGGCTTCCGTTGGACTGACTGCCATACACATGGGCCAAATGTTGTCCTCCGGCCAATGTGTACTAGGCTTAAAAAGGAAAAAACCTGCACACAGTAGAGCAAAAAACGGTTTGCCTGCAGGTGCGGGAACGAGTGCAATTAACACACTGTCCCACAGCCGCAACAGTGCGAGACTAGCCTTACAGTGAGGGAAAAAAGTATTTGACCCCCTGCTGATTTTATACATTTGCCCAATGACAAAGAAATTACCAATCTATAATTTTAATGGTAGGTTTATTTTAACAGTGAGAGACAAAAAAGCAAAAAAATCCAGAAAAAAAAAAAAAAAAAAAATATATAAGTTATAAAATTGATTTGCATTTTCATGAGTGAAATAAGTATTTGATCCCCTATCAATCAGCAAGATTTCTGGCTCCCAGGTATTTTCTATACAGGAAATGAGGCGAGACTAGGAGCACTCTTTACCGATTCCCGACCGCCTCCTGTACATATACGTCGGCAGAATGGCACGGCTATTGCCTAGCCGTGGGGTCGCGCTCGCAACCCGGTCGGAAGCTCCGTGACCACGGCCGCGGGACCAGCGGACTCGATCGCCGCTGGTGTCCTGCGATCGGGTCACAGAGCTGAAGAACAGGGAGAGGTCTGTGTACAAACCTCTCCCCGTGCTTCCTACACTGCCTGTCACTAATCAGCTGTTCCCTGTCATCGGGAAAGCCGATCAGTGACGTCAGCCACGCCCCCTAATGTAAAAACAAACACACACACACACACACACACATAACCCCATCCCCGCCCCCTAGTGGTTAACTCTTTCACCAAAAAAAATAAATAAATAAAAAAAAAAAAAAAAAAAAAAAAAAAAAAAAAAAAAAAATCGCTGATCGCCGCCATTACTAGTAAAAAAAAAAAAAAAAAAAAATATTAATAAAAATGCTATAAAACTATCCCCTATTTTGTAAACATTATAACTTTTGCGCAAACCAATCAATAATCGCTAATTGCGATTTTTTTTACCAAAAATATGTAGAAGAATACGTTTTGGCCTAAACTGAGGAAAAAAAAAATGTTTTTTTTTTTTTTATATATTTTTTGGGGATATTTATTTTAGCAAAAAGTAAAAAATATTGCATTTTTTTCAAAATTGTCGCTGTATTTTTGTTTATAGCGCAAAAAATAAAAACCGCAGAGGTGATCAAATACCACCAAAAGAAAGCTCTATTTGTGGGGGGGGGAAAAAAAGGACACCAATTTCGTTTGGGAGCAACGTCGCACGACCGCGCAATTGTCAGTTAAAGCGACGCAGTGCCGAATCGCAAAAAGGGGCCTGGTCCTTTGGCTGCAAATTGGTCCGGGGCTGAAGTTGTTAAAAAGAGTGCTCCTAATCTCTAAATTTGTTACCTGTATAAAAGACACCTGTCCACAGAAGCAGATTCCAATCTCTCCACCATGACCAAGACCAAAGAGCGGTCCAAGGATGTCAGGGACAAGATTATAGACCTACACAAGGCTGGAATGGGCTACAAGACCATCACCAAGAAGCTTGGTGAGAGGCTGACAGTTGGTGCAATTTTTCGCAAACGAAGAAAAAAAAATAAAAAATAAAATCGCAGATCGCCGCCATTACTAGTAAAAAAAAAAAAAAATAAAAAAAATAAATGAAATAAATCTATCCCCTATTTTGTAGACACTATAACTTTTGCGCAAACCGATCAATATACGCTTATTGCGATTTTTTTAACCAAAAATATGTAGAAGAATACGTATTGGCCTAAACTGAGTAAAAAAATAGTTTTTTTTTTTTTAAAAATGGGATATTTATTATAGCAAAAAGTAAAAAAGTGTTTTTTTTCAAAATTGTCGCTCTTTTGTTTATAGCGCAAAAAATAAAAACCGCAGGGGCTATCAAATACCACCAAAAAAAGCTCTATTTGTGGGAAAAAAAGGACGTCAATTTTGTTTGGGTGTAACGTCGCACGACTGCGCAATTGTTAGTTAAAGCGACGCAGTGCCGAATCGCAAAAAGTGCTCTGGTAAGGAAGGGTGTAAAATGGCCCGGTGCTGAAGTGGTTAAGGAGGGTTACTCTCTCCATTTTTCCTGTTTACCATTACCATTGAAAGTAAAAGAAAAACCCAAATTTTGGGTTGTCCCCAGAAAAGTAATGGAAGGAAAAGTTCTGGTGACCTGGGGGAGGGGGGCCAAGTAATTCCTTTAAATTTGCAAGATTCCTCTTACTTCCTGTTTTGGCTTTGGGACAGGAAGTTATGGGAAATCTACACAATGGGACATAGATGGTGAAAAAATAAATCTGACAGGTTATAACCCTCCCTTGCTGTATACAAAAACAAAAAAACAAAAACAAACAGCAAAAAACAAAACAAAAAGCAAAAACAAAAAACAGAAAAGCAAAAACAAAAAGCAAAAACACAAAAACACGACTTGTTTATAGTTTTACATTAGATTATAGCAGCCAGTTTTAGTGAATCATTTTTGGGGGACAACATACCGGTTCCCCACAGCCCTGTCTAGCTACTAAACCTTGCATTCTAGTATCAGATTAAAGAAGAACTCCGATTAACGTTGTCTGCATTGAAACTGATCACATAACAACCCCAATGCAATTTCATAAATCACATTATATTTATAGAGGAACATCTCTGCCATCAGAACAGAGAGAAATGCTTTCGCTTACATGGGAGTTCTTTAAGCTCCGCTCCTAAAATGTGATGCAGAGGGATCCATTCTGATAGCAGACATTAGGTATAGCCTCATGAATGTTTATACTTGGATAGATAGACCATGAATACAGCTCGCTGCTATTTTAGGTCTGTCTGGCATTTGAAGTCTGTTCTGTGAATACTGAAAGTGCAGCACTCCTAGTGATGTATTACCCACCATTGGGAGATCTGTAGGAAGAATAACAGCCCCATGGACTAAATACCAGTACAAAACACAAAATACTACACTTCTGCAAGCTGAAAAAAGGGGGGAAAAATTGTTTTATTTTACTTCCAACAATAACCGTATTTTGTTTTACAAGATATGCATTTTAAAAAACACAAATATATATTTTGTAAAGAAATTAAAGCTAAATTAAAGTGGTATTAACCACTGGGTACTTAAAGCGGAGTTCCACCCTAAAGTGGAACTTCAGCTCATCGAACCATCCCCCCCTCCGGTGCCTTTCAGGGGGGAGGGGGGTGCAGATACCTGTCTAAGACTCCCACGGGAGTGTACGCCTCTTCCTGTCCCGGCGCGCTGTCTGCGGGGACACACACGGGTCCCAGAGACAGCACAGAGTATTCCCATTGCGCTGCGCGACTCGCGCATGCGCAGTAGGGAACCCGGGAAGTGAAGTCGCAACGCTTCACTTCCTGATTCCCTCAACGAGAATGTCGGCGGCAGCAGCCGAGAACCGATCGATTTCTCGGCTTCGGCTGCCGACATCGCTGGACCCGGGACAGGTAAGTGTCCGTTTATTAAAAGTCAGCAACTGCAGTATTTGTAGCTGCTGGCTTTTAATATATTTATTTAAATTTTATTTTTTATTTTTTTTTATTTTAGGTGCAATCCCTCTTTAAACCCCCTTCCTAACCAGACACATTTTCAGCTTTCGGTGCTCTCACACTTTGAATGACAATTACTCAGTCATGCAACACTGTACCCATATGAAATGTTTCTTTTTCCCCCCACACAAATAGAGCTTTCTTTTGATGGTATTTAATTCACTGCTGGGGTTTTTTTTTTTTTTTTTTTTTTGCGCTATAAATCAAAAAAAAAAAAAAAAAGACTGAAAATTCGGAAAAAAAAAAAAAAAAAAAAAATGTTTGTTAAAGTGGTTGTGCACACATTTTATTTAGTAAATCTCTTTGCCTTCCAAATCAGGCAAAGAGTACTAAATGAAGTGTGTTTTTTCCCCCCCCCCCCCCCACTTACCTTGTAATCGCTGACTTCCTTTCCTCTGTCTCTGCGGCGGCGGGCGGGGTCTCTGGGGCGATCGTCGTCACACCGCACTGTCTCCTGGGATCTGGTGTCATTGATCCCAGGAGTCAGTGCGGACATCTTCCGAAATCTCGCGAGATTTCGGGCACATCTTCCGAAATCTTGCGAGATTTCGGAGAACGTGAGCTGCACTTTGCAGTTACTGTGCACGCGCGAGCTCGGCGCAGTAACGGCGGTGCATGCTGGGCCATCTGAAGTGCCTGTGGGGTTTCACATGCCCACAGGCAAGATGGCACCCAGCAAGAAGACATTTTTAAAAAAATATTTTATATGACAAAAAACGCCAGCAATCAATTAAAAACATGGAACACGTGAGTCCCAGAATTGACCTCCTAATCCTATGCATTACATTTAAAAAAAATTAAATAAAAAAAACACACAGTGCAGAACCGCTTTAACATTTATTGCAGAGTATGGGCACTGAGCAGCACTGTGGGCAGTACAGATCCAGCCCACATCGCTGCTGCAAATGATCTCGCCCCTCGCACTGTACAGATTGGTACAGAGAGGGGAGGTACAGAGAGGGGAGGAACCGGCATCATGACATGACGGCGGTTTGTTTACAAGTGATCGCTCCGTCATTTGTAGCCGTCTTTCGGCTATGGCCCGGTCAGGAAGTGGTTAAGTTTTTCCTGAAAAACAAGTATTTCTCACAGAAAAGTATTGCAGTGATTTTTATATTGCCCACACCTGTTACTTGCCCTAGGTGAGTTTAACCCCTTGCCTACCAGGCACGAACACCCACTTCCTGCCCAGGCCATTTTTCAGCTTTCATCTCTGTCGCATTTTGAATGACAATTGCACGGTCATGCTACACTGTACCCAAATAAAATTATCATTTTTTCCCCACAAATAGAGCTTTTTGGTGGCGGTTTTTATTTCTTGTGCTATAAACAAAAGAAGAAGAGGGACAAGTTTGAAAAAAAAAAAACAATATTTTTTGCTATAATAAATATCCATTTTTTTTTTTTTTTTTTTTAAATTTTCCTCAGGTTTAGGCCGATGCGTATTCTTCTACATTTTGGTAAAAAAAAAAAAAAAAAATGCAATAAGCGTACATCGATTGGTTTGCGCAAAAGTTATAGCGTCTACAAAATAGGGGGTAGATTTATAGCATTTTTATTATTTTTTTTTTTTTTACTAGTAATGGCGGCGATCTGCAATTTTTATCGTGACTGCGATATTGCGGCGGACATATCGGACACTTTTGACACATTTTTGGGACCACATTTATACAGTGATCCGTGCTATAAAAATGCATTGATTACTGTATAAATGTGACTTGCAGGGGAGGGATTAAAACTAGGGGGTGATCAAGGGGTTAATATGTTCCCTATGGGCGTGATTCTAACTGTGGGGGGAGGGGACTGACTGGGGGATGTGACCGATCGGTGTCCCTATGTACAAGGGACACACCATCGGTCTCCTCTCCTCTGACAGCACGTGGATCTGTGCGTTTACTTACACAGCTCCACGTCCTGCTCAGTTACTGGGCAATCGCGGGTGCGAGGCGGACATCGCGGCCGCCGGGCACGCGCATTGGGTCCCCAGCGACGCGGTGGGCGTGCGCCTCCTAGTGGCCGCAAAGGAAATGACGTCATATGACGGCGGCCCAGAACAGATGCTTCTTGCCGCCGTCATATGACAGTGGGCGGGCGGGAAGAGGTTAAAGGAGCATCACATGCTTGAAACAATTTTATTTATCCACAATTTTGAAAGGATGCCAAGAATTTTGACCAGCCCATTTTTGGAATTGTGTGACATTGTGTCCGATTTGCTTTTTTTCCCCTCCCTTTTTTGTTTAGTTCCAATACACACGATAATAAACATGTGTATAGCAAAACATGTGTTACTGCAATACTTTTCTGTGAGAAGTACTTGATTTTCTGGAACAATTTCGGCCATGACTGTATATTGCAGCTTACCAAACCTTAGATGTGGTGGCTGCATTCGTTTTCTTTTTTTTTAGGCTCCCTCCCCCTTTTCATTTTCACCTGGTAAACTAGCCAGTAACACACCACCTGTATTATACAGACACCACTCTGGAGGTATGAGCACAGGAGCACAGTAGACAGCAGCATTGTCAGTTTGGCAGGAGGGGAGTGTTAGATGTACTAGCAGATATAGATGCACTAAAGCCGAGTATACACAGCAAATTTTGTTTCCTGTCAACCAGCGTGTTGAACAAAAACAAAAAAAGAAAAAAGGGGGGGGGGGGAGAAACCTCAAATTCCTGCATCTACTAAAGCAATGTGGACACAGGGATCTCCACTGGTGCACTATTGTATTCGGACAGTGGGACTGGACCCCCTCATTAGCTGCATGTGCTGATCGAATGCTGAATTTCAAACAGGACTGGTCGACAGGAGCCAAGGGGTTGGATATGCAGCAGTTCACAATCCAGACAAGTCCTCATGGTTTATCGGAGCTAGGATAAATGATACTCAAGATGCAAAAATTAACTCTGGCGTGGCCTTCTACAATTATTTTTTCTTTGTCTTCAGGCCCAAAAAGTTCCCTGTGATATGTATCATTCTGTTTCCTTGTTCTATGTATCATTTTGTTTCCTTGTTCAAAGTTTAATCCGTTTTCTTGTACTATGTATCATGTTTCACGGTCCTATGCATCATTCGGTTTCCTTGTTATACATACAGTGCATCTGGAAAGTATTCACATCGCTTCACTTTTTCCACATTTTGTTATGTTACAGCCTTATTCCAAAATGAATTAAATTCATTATTTTCCTCAAAATTCTACAAACAATGCTCCATAATGACAATGTGAAAGACGTTTGAAATCTTTGCAAATTTAGGAAAAAAAAAAAAAAAAAAAAAAGAAGGAGAGAAATCAAAAATCACATGTACATAAAGTATTCACATCCTTTTCACCCGAGCTCAATTTTGAGTGTTATGGCATTCAGGCCCCCTGTCCTATGTATCATTCAGGTCCCCCGTCCTACGTATCATTCCGTTTCCTTGTCCTACGTATCATTCCGTTTCCTTGTCCTACGTATCATTCCGTTTCCTTGTCCTATGTATCATTCCGTTTCCTTGTCCTATGTATCATTCAGGTCCCCCGTCCTACGTATCATTCCGTTTCCTTGTCCTACGTATCATTCCGTTTCCTTGTCCTATGTATCATTCAGGTCCCCCGTCCCACGCATCATTCCGCTTCCCCCGTCCCACGCATCCTTCCGCTTCCCCCGTCCCACGCATCCTTCCGCTTCCCCCGTCCCACGCATCCTTCCGCTTCCCCCGTCCCACGCATCCTTCCGCTTCCCCCGTCCCACGCATCCTTCCGCTTCCCCCGTCCCACGCATCCTTCCGCTTCCCCCGTCCCACGCATCCTTCCGCTTCCCCCGTCCCACGCATCCTTCCGCTTCCCCCGTCCCACGCATCCTTCCGCTTCCCCCGTCCCACGCATCCTTCCGCTTCCCCCGTCCCACGCATCCTTCCGCTTCCCCCGTCCCACGCATCCTTCCGCTTCCCCCGTCCCACGCATCCTTCCGCTTCCCCCGTCCCACGCATCCTTCCGCTTCCCCCGTCCCACGCATCCTTCCGCTTCCCCCGTCCCACGCATCCTTCCGCTTCCCCCGTCCCACGCATCCTTCCGCTTCCCCCGTCCCACGCATCCTTCCGCTTCCCCCGTCCCACGCATCCTTCCGCTTCCCCCGTCCCGCGCATCCTTCCGCTTCCCCCGTCCCACGCATCCTTCCGCTTCCCCCCGTCCCATTCCGTTTCCCTCTCCCGCGTATCATTCCGCTTCCCTGTCTTGCGTATCATTCCGTTTCCTTGTCCTATGTATCATTCCGTTTATTCTGTTTATTTCCATAAAGTTGATTCCTAAATTGCTGCAACCTGCTTTACTTGTGACGGATGCAGTTTTACGACGACAGCATTTGAGTACCAGCCTGTATATATTGCTTCATTACCAGGCCTTTTTTTAGTGCTGTGATAGTTTGACTGACAAATAATCCATCCCGATACACTGCACACAAATGAATTGTAGATCATTTTGAGACCGAGCTTTCTTTTGGTAGTAATACCCATTGGGATTTTTATTTTTGCTATATGGCCTCATTCATACAGACACTGGGCCTGTACACCTGTACACAGTGCGGTATTTACCTGCCTGGGAGGCACAAGTGGTCTATGTAGCTGCTTGGAAACAACCTATCAAATCAGTTGGACAGGTGGACATCTGCAGAGATCTTTATGTGCATTCCCTGCTGGTATACATGCAGGAGTGATGCATGGCTCAGGATGCAGACAGACTGATACGTTCAGAGCCACACATTGGTCCCCCACAGATTTATGTAAAGATCCGTGCAACCATCCATCTGTCATACAATCAGAGCAGGTTGGCTGCATTTGACAGCATGGGCTACCTGTGCCTCCTGGGTGGATAAACATAGCCTTCTGCTTGGCTGTACTGATCATTGAGCCCTATTAAAAAAATAAAATAAAATAAAAAGACCAAACTGTTTGAAAAAGATGTGAACGCTATTCCTTAAGGGCCTAAAATACTCATAAAAAGTTTGATTTTAGGACATAGCATACATAGCCGCCAGAGTGCTGCGTTCAGGACTATTTAATGCACACAACAGCTTGCAGATGTTAAAGGTCACTTGATCAGCCAGCTAGTTAGTCCCCCTTATGGTGATGGTTGGTGGCGAGTGCCCCTTTAGTGGTAGTCAGTGTGCCCCCTCTTTATATGTTCCATATGCCCCCTCTACAACCCCTTGCTGCTCAGTGGTGGTCAGTTTCCTCCCATGCTCCTGACATCACATCCAAGATGGCTGTACCCAGCAGCAGTCAAAGGCTTTTGTAGGTCTACACAAGGGAGGCTTTTATAGCTAAATAAAATTCATAAAATACGTTAAATGTATTTATAATATTAGAGAAAGATTTTTGCTGAAATAAATGACGTGGAGACAAGCCAGCTTCTGAGAAGGTAACATATTCATGAGGACCTGTGAGCAGGTAATACAATTGCACCAAGTACATAATACCCTTTATGACGCCGTGGCAATTTCTAAGGTGATTTACAGACTTCCCATCAGTGGTGATTATTCACATGCAGTTCGGTGACAAAAGAGTTTCATATCTTTGAGCAGCTAAATTTACATCAATTAAATATCAGAAGTAGAGTAAGCATTCTCTGCCGGTAAATGGGCTGTTAACATCCTCCCGAATATGAATATATGCCTAGATAATAGTAGCTTCATGTAGACGTGAAAAGCCAAACCTTACACCTAGTCATACTTTTACAGTAAGTATAAATATGTACTAAAGTGGTTTTCCATCATCAGTTAGAAGGTGGAAAATCCATCCAAATACCACTCCCCTTGTAGTGACCATTGCTGCTAGTGGAAGAAAAAAGAAAAGAAAGAAGAAAAAAAGAAAGTAAAGAAAAGAAAGAAATACGGTTCCTTTAAAGCTGGTTAAAAAGCATAGCGCTTTCACCGTCTAATCCATCCCTTTCTATGCTATAAAAAACTGCTTGTTCCTGTGTCCCCTATGTAAACTGACCACAGTAATCATGGCTGCTGTTCCATCATACCGTGGTCAGTTTGCGCGCCTCCGTCATCCCGCAGTCTCTCCTCTTTCCCCCACTGCCGGTCAGCTCCTGTGTGACAGCGATCTCATCCCCGCCCCTCCCCTCCCACTGCTAATGGTAGCTGGCAGTAAAGTCAGAGTAGGATTACTGCCAGCCCCTCTGTTATACCACACAGTGTAAAAGTTTGTTTAAAATGATGCCGCTAAATAACTTTTCAGATCGTCTTTGTGGTCACGTGACCTCCTGCCGCTTTCCTCCCCACAATCTAAGTGCTACAGTGGGGAGGAGGGCTAAGCGGACAGCACATCGGTCATGTGACCTTTCGGCTTATGAAATAGGGGGGATCTCCGCCCGCAGTGGCCCTTAGACCAGGGGTAGGCATCCTCAGCCCTCCAGCTGTGGTGAAACTACAAGTCCCATGAGACATTACATTACAAGACCCTGACAATCACAGGCAGGTCTCCTAGAGGCAGAGGCATGATGGTACTTGTAGTTTCACCACAGCTGGAGTGCTGAGGTTGCCTACCCCTGCCTTAGACCGTCCTATAGACCCTGCTCTGCTCTATGGGCGGCCAGGTGTTAACAGCCTCCGACATGGTCTGCCCAAACGGAAGAGGACTTTTGAGGCTACAGTGTCATTTCTTCAGTGTTGTCACATGAAAAGATATAAATAATATATTTACAAAAATGTGAGGGGTGTACTCACTTTTGTGAGATACTGTATATAATCATATTAGTGCCTGCCCTCAAGAAGTTTACAAGCAAAAACAGTACCTACCCCACATGTATGCATACACATACTAGGGCCAAGTAACCTACGAGCATGTCTTTGGCGTGTGGGCCCATAGAAAACCAATACAGGCAAAAAGAGAGAACATACAAACACCAGGTAGGTAGTGTCCTGGCTGGGATTCAAACCAAGGACCTCAGTGCTGTAAGGCAGAAGTGCTAGCCACTGAACTGCCCTACTACATTGATAATAATAATAATAATAATAATAATAATAATAAACAATATTCCCCATTTCATTTGCCCAGAGCATAAGGCCTCATGCACACAGGAACGTTTTGCAAACTCTCCTAGAAGCCTTTCCTCCTGGCAGCAGCGTTTTGGGAAAAAAAAAGCCTGATGCTTGTAAAAGCATCTAAAGCTTTTAGCGAGTTTACCGGTGTCAAGAGCTTGGGCGTCAATTTCATTGGCCAGAATAATAATTTGTGATCACTAAAATGAATGCATGCTCAAGTGCCAAACGTGCCTAGCGTTCAGCGGCATCAAACGTTTTATCAGCCAAAACTCTGCCGCTCCTGGATGCACTAGCAGTGCGTTTTTTCTGCCTCTAAACACTGCTAAAAAACCTCTCTGTGCATGGACACATAGGCTAACACGCAGTGGGTTTAGAAGCAGGTTAAAAAATAAATAAAATTAAAAAAATAAATAAAAAAATAAAAAAAGCCTGATGCCCCTAGAAGCAGCTGCAAAATGTCTGGTGTGTATGAGGCCTTAAAGACAAAACCCAAATGGTCACATGTTTCAGATTTTGATGTAAAAGGTTACTGAAAAAAAAAAAAAAAAAAAAAAAGCACAGCACAGCTATAAAAAAAAAAAAAAAAAAAAAAAAAAAAAAAAGTACAGCTATCCGCAGATCTGTCATAAAAAAAAAAAAAAAATGGACAAGCACACTGACTGTTGCAGTACAGTTTTAGTACACACAGAGAAACCCAAAAAACGCAAGACGTTAAACCACATCTAACTCTTTAAAACAAGAGGAGGGTGGAAAAAGCTGAAAATATGCATGTACATTTCCTGGATAAACCCATAAAGTCACATACAGGAAATCTGTACATAGATTACTTCTTCACAGCAGCGTAACAAAGAATGACAGCTCAGCCGCCACTAAAAACACATCGGAAACCCTCTCCAGGAGAAATGAAAACACACCAATACCAGTTGGCCTTCACAATTCAGCCTCCATTTCCCTTCATTGGCAGTATGCACGTCTGAAGCTACTAAACCAACTTTTTTACAAAACACAAGAAGATCTGTCTTCCAATGCTGACAACCTATGCTAAAAAGTACATCTCAGGCAGACATAAAAAGGTCTGCATTAATACTCAGGAAATGCAACCTTCTTGTAAGGCCAACTCCAACTTTCACCCTCTAATTTATTTTGCCTATAGTGCCTATAATGCATATACTGTAGTGCCAATAGTGTTGGAGGTATTTTACAACATGGGGGATTTAAGGGAAGTCCAGGACTCGCATCTGATCTCTCACTGCAAAATGAGCAGTGCTAAAAACTAAAAAAACAAAGCTCTGTTTATGGACATCACATGCACTTATAACAAATGAAATGCTGAATTTATACATGTAGCCTAGAAGCACAGGAGGTGCTCAGTGTAGTTCCCCAAATTGGTCACTAGGTGTCGTTATAGTTAGGGTTGGGAACCCTGAAGTGAAGAGCAAGCAGTGTAGATGCCTAGATAACTGCTAGAGGTCCTTCGAGTAGTGAGTGGGGTGTACCAAAGCTAGCAAGGAAGTGCTAGCCCTGCCCCATCAGTTTGGGACATCTTGGGCAAGAGGGTTCTGAATAAAAACAGTCTGGACGCAGTCCACTTGGGGAGTTGGTCATTGGAAGCAATGCAAAGATGTATCCTTTGACACTCTAGCTTCTGGGAGCTTCCACTTAGAGGCAGAAGTAAGGAAGGAGAGGTGTAAAACTCGGGCAAACCCCTAAAAATATGAGCTGCTCCTCAACTCAATACTCAAATCAGCAGTTATCTGTTTGCAACTAGGGAATGTGATGTCACCTGTGGGATGACTGAAAGGATGTATATATGCAAATCAATAAAGAGGTTAAAAGGCTTTCACAATGTTGACTTTCTTCTACTAGCCTCAAGTTGAGAACATCTTCTGGAAACCAATCTTGTGAAGAGCTGCTTTTGGGTTCCATCGCTGCAAGGTCTGGACTGGGATACTGGTGGTGCTGGTTAGGCCAGGCAGGGTACATCTGTAAACGGTGGTCAAAGAATGTAACGGGTTGAACCTATGCAAGGCAGGAATGGGTTAAAAAGTATATGTTCTCTCCCATCACATGGATGTGAGCATGGAGAACATGCACCCCAACAAAAAGGGGCATGCCAGAAACAGGTTATCCTGGTAACCAGCCAAGTGTACTGCTCCTTGGTGTCCCTTCAGTTTGTTGCAGGTCAGCGCCTGAGGACTTTGGGGTTCTGGTGACATCACTTCCTGGTTAGAGTCCCTTGGAGCTTCCCCATGGTGGCTTCCAACCATCTATCTGCCTGTCCTTGCTGGATGTCTGACTGGAGATCGGCACACTACATCTGCTCTCGGCCTGCCCACTTCCCATCACTGCCTGGATTACTGCTCGGCACCATGTAAGATTTGAGAACTTCAATAAACTTGGCCTCTTTCTTGGACATTGTTTTATGTGGAACTTCTTTTAGACCAAGACTGTGTGCATATGCTTTGAGTCCAGCCATTACATTCTCCCATACAGAGGCGGCTCTAGGCTTTGTGAGGCCTTAGGCAAAACTTACACATGAGGCGAGAGCGAGAGAGAGAGCGCGCGAGCGAGAGAGAGAGCGCGCGAGCGAGAGAGAGAGCGCGCGAGCGAGAGAGAGCGCGCGAGCGAATCAGTGATTGAGCACAGGCAAATTAGGAGGCCGCGAGGCCCATGTGAGTGAGAGGCCTTAGGCGACCGCCTAATTAGAAAGCCATCTCTGCTCCCTTGCGTTTTCTGGGTTTTTACACTGGAGTGCCGGTTTGCACTTGCCAGTTCAAAAGTAATGTGTGCTATACAATTCTTTTCTATAAAGGATGTGCCACGTAATACGCAATTTTTTGTAGCTTATATCACACTACTGAGAGCCAGTGAGAGTCTGTAGTGCATACTGGTATGTTTCTGCAGTAACAACTAATGCAATCAGAGGCACAGCAAGCATAATCTTTTTTAGCAGTTACTGGTTTAACGAGGGTGTCTGGGTGATAAGTCAGGACGAACTGGGCTTTCATTAGAAGGAGGATAGGAGAAGGAGATCAATGTAACTGTAGGTTCCTTGGTACTACCATAACCTTCCACCAAAGAACAACCATAATTAAAATGTTCCTGCTCCTGGCGATCGTAGCGATACCACATGTTTTTATTAGTTGTTGTACGTACAGTATCTCACAAAAGTGAGTACACCACTCACATTTTGGTAAATATATTTTATTATATCTTTTCATGTGACAACACTGAAGAAATGACACTTTGCTGCTATGTAAAGTAGCGAGTGTACAGCTTGTATAACAGTGTAAATTTGCTGTCCCCTCAAAATAACTCGAAACACATTAATGTCTAAACCACTGGCAACAAAAGTGAGTACACCCCTAAGTGAAAATGTCCAAATTGGGCCCACAGTGTCAATATTTTGTGTGGCCACCATTATTTTCCAGCACTGCCTTAAACCTCTTGGGCATGGAGTTCACCAGAGCTTCACAGGTTGCCACTGGAGTCCTCTTCCACTCCTCCATGACAACATCACAGAGCTGGTGTATGTTAGAGACCTTGCGCTCCTCCACCTTCCGTTTGAGGATGCCCCACAGATTGGGGGGGTTAAAACGGCCCGCTAGCGGCCGAATAGCACAGCTAAAAAAAGCACCGCTTTACCGCTGATGCCGGGGCGGCTCGGTGTGAAAGGGGTCTTACAAAACCCCAAGCACACATTACTTCTCCTCGTTTTTGGATATTTTTGTTTTTTCCCCCCATACCTTTATCTTCTCTTCGGGAATTCCGTCCCACGTTTCACCCCCCCCCCCCCCCCCCCCGCTTTCTTCCCCTGTCGTTTTCTGGGACCTGTGTGTGTCCCAGAAGATGACTGGACCTTTTAGAAAGCGCCGTAAGACTCGCACATGCGCAGTAGAGAACAAGCTTCACTTCCCGTTTCCCTTAGTAAGGATGCCAGTGCCTGCACCCACAGCTGATGGACGGGTCGGCTTCAGGTGCCGACATCGCGGGCTCCCTGGACAGATAAGTGTTTTTTGCTACAGGCTGCAACTCCGCTTTAACTGCAACTTCCTGCCCCCTACTGCACATGTGCGACATTCACTGATCGCATGATACTGTTGTGAAGCCTCCTGGGATGTGCGACGAGATCCAAGAACGCTATGGGTGGGGAATAAGGAAGTGGGGGCAAGTATCTGATAGAAAACATAATGGTGACCCCCCTTAAAAAAATCACTTTCCACGTGTGTAACAAGGGAGGGGGGGGGGGGGGGAGTCTAGTATTATGTAATTGCTAAAAAGGGAGCGAAGGTTTGTTTTAAGCATGCTGTAATAGTTCAATTGTCCTTAAACTACTCTAATAAGCTGAGCATGTCGCGTGCAGTCATTAGACTCATCATGCCTCTGGGTGTGTCCCTATCTTTGAAGGTGAAGCAACCCAGGTATTGTTTATAGAAGTGTCTAATTAAAGATATACCATCAAGGAGCAGTTTCAAAGTTTTAACCATAAGCCACATCACACAGCGTGTCATCTGGAAGTGAACGCTTTTTACTGGAATCGCAATACTGCAGTAACTTTGATTTAAAGGGCAAACAATCTGACACAATGGAGAGGACTAAAATTAGACCGCAGCAAGACAGACAAGCATGATCCATCAGCCATAAAATCTTTTAAAACAAATTGGAGCAACATGAATATTTGCAAAAGAATAGTATTTTCTAAAGCAAAGTGAGGCAGGTCCAGCCTGAACTCCAAGGCATCAACAGATATCACACAGCAAAAAAACAAATTTTTTTTTTGTAAAAAAAAAAAAACGGCATTGCGGCTCCGGCAAATCACAGCGGCCAGAGCCCACGATACCCGGATGTCACTCCGGGAGCGATGTCGCTAGCTGGAGTGGTGTACGGGGACGGCTACGGGGGCTTTGATCTAAGGGGAGCATTTCATAATGCGCTAGTATGCTATGCATACTAGCTCATAATGCCTTTGTCTTGCAGGTTATTTTTTATTTTTTTTTTATTGTGGGTTTACAACCACTTTAAAGAGCAGCAGAAAATTACTCAGAACCCCCAAACATTTTTTTTTTTCATATGCAACTTTATCTTGCATGGTATTTGCGCAGAAATTTTTCAAGCGTGTTTTATGGAGAAAAAAAATTAACCGTTTCTTGCTGCCTGTAAAAACAAACAAGCGGCTGAACAGGGTGCAGGGAATCGCCGGCTGTAAAAGAAGATATCTGAAGGATGCCTGTAACTCCAGGCATCATTTAGAGATCACCACTCAGTCTGCGACGTCATACGATGGCGTGCGAGAAGTGGTTAAACAAGGTCTCTCCCAAGCAAAGAAACGTAAACTGGGGTTTCAAGACGTGCCGTTCAAACTCATTTGATAAACCACAAAGAAATTGGCATTGTTGAGGACCGTAGACGCAGTGGTTGGCTAAGGAAACTTAATGCAGCAGATGAAAGACACATCATGCTTACTTTCCTTCAACATCGGAAGATGCCCAGCAGGGCCATCAGCACAGAACTGGTGGAAACCAGTGGGACTAATTTACACCCATCTACTGTCCAGAGAAGTCTGGCCAGAAGTAGTCTTCATGGAAGAATCCTGGCCAAAAAGCCATACCTCCGAAGTGGAAACAAGGCTAAGCAACTCAACTATGGATGAAAACATAAGAACTGGGGTGCAGAAAAATGGCAGCAGGTGCTCTTGACTGGTTAGTTAAAATTTGAAAGAATTGGCTGTAGCAGGAGGCAGTTTGTTCACCGTAGGGCTGAAGAGCGGTAAATAATGAGTGTCTGTAGGCAACCGTGAAGCATGGTGGGAGGTTCCTTGCAAGTTTGGGGCTGCATTTTTGCAAATGGAGATTTGGTCAGGATCGATGCTGAGAAATGTAGGCAGATACTTACCCATCATGCCATACCATCAGGGAGGTGTGCGACTGTCCCCAAATGTATTCTGCGGCAGGACAACAGCCCCAAACATGCAGTCAATGTCATTAAGAACTATCTTCAGCGTCAAGAAGAACAAGGAGTCCTGGAAGTGATGGTTTAGACCCACCGAGCCCTTGTCCCAACATCGAGTCTTTCTTTGATTACACAAAGACAGGAGGACTCGAGGCAGCCTAAATCCACAGAACTGTGGTTTGCTCTCCAAGATGATATATCTAGATGCATGAAAAGTGAGGACAAATTTAAATGTCAAAGAAAATGAAGAATGCACAACAAATATGTAACAGAAGGAAGGGACTGGGATATAATTGAAATTTGGCATTCGGGATCCTGCGCATTGCCTCCATCTCCAGTACATTAGCGAGTCTGTTCTTCTCGGTCACACCACTGACACACATACCTCCCTGCCTGCACTTGTCTCCAGGAATTCAAATTGTCATTTTTCTAGTCTCCAGGGCTCCCCCCTCCCCTCTGTGCAGCCTCCAGATGTGATTCTGCAGAATAGGGAAATGTAATCACTTTTCCATTCAGCATAATTTAGAATTTTAACCTTGTTTGTAAAAAAAAAAAAAAAAAGTCAGCTGTTGCTGTAGTTACTGTACAATGACAGAAGATTTGACATGCATATATCATATCGACATGTCTGAGTACTCGGGGCTGGTGGTAGACACATGGCATGTAAAGAATGGCGACAATGGCTCTTTGGTGCTTTGCCAAGTTCTTGTGTTCGGTTTTGTGGCCTACAAATGTAGTAAACCAACTTCCCGACTTCTAGCTAAGCAACGGCAACTGGAATTCCCCTGTACAATAAGGAGCACATGCTGGCCACTTAGATGCTCTCATTGGACGCGGAAAAGGCACTTGGCAGGGATCAGGAAAGTCAGTAGCATGCAGAGAGTTTATGTCCAGGGCCACTCATCTAGGGCTGCAACGATTATTTTCATAATTGATTAGTTGGCCAATTACTGTTTTGATTGATCGGTTAACCTTAAAAAAAAAAAAAAATAAAAGTGTGGTGTATAATTTAGTTAATATGTAAAGTTTTAAGAAAAAGGCAGTTTATTCTTAAATATCTCTATGCAGTGGTAAATATAAATAACCAACTACCGTAGATACTCGAGTATAGGCCGACCCGAATATAAGCCGAGGCACCTAATTTTACCACAAAGAACTGGGAAAACGTATTGACTCAAGTATAAGCCTAGGGTGAGAAATGCGCAGCTACTGCAAGTGAAAAAGAGGGTCAACAATGCCCATTTGTATGCCTTGCTGTGCCCATTTGCAGCCATAGGTCCCCTGAACTTCAAACTTGGTAGTTAAGGGTTCCTAGATGCTCCCTCACTGCATCCAAAATTTGGGGTCTCTGGACCCAAAGGGTCCTGAAATGACATTGCTGCAGATGGACACAGTTGACCGAATTTGGGGCCCCCGTATCTTGGGGCTACTTGGTGCTAGGAACCCCATATATGTGATATGTTGTAGTGTTGGTTCCAGTGGGATTGCACACCAAATTTGGGGTTCCTAGAACCAAGTAGCCCCAAGATACGGGGGCCCCAAAGTCGGGTCGGAAAATGTCATTGTCTGCTGCAGACAATTGCTCGACTCGAGTATAAGCCAAGGGGGGCACTTTCAGCACAAAAAAAAAAAAAATGTGCTGAAAAACTCGGCTTATACTCGAGTATATACGGTATATGGTTAGGGAGAAAATATCGAATCCACTCTGAGAATAACAGACAGACATACTGTATATACTATTAGAGGAGATAAACTATTTAAGGGTGAGTCTGGTAAATATCAGACTCGGATCAAATTTTTTTATTAAAAAAAAAAATAAAAAATGCGTCTTCCTTCAAAAAAATAAAGTAATTTTAAGAAAGTTCGTTCGATTTTCTAATAGTTAGCAGGGTTAAATCAACGTTCATTTTCAACCACAGTGATGGGAAAATTTGGGAATCGAAAACTTCTTGGTCAAAGGAATTTTCAGACAGTGTAAGATTTTTCGTCTGAATATTCTCGTCCGAAAATTGATCCGTGTGGCCCGCATAAGGCTCGGTACACACCTATGCAGTTTGCTTTTGATCTGCTTCTGCTGTGCGTTTTGCACACGTGATTTTGCTGCGATTTGCATTTTTGTTGGGCAGATTAAAAAAAAAAAAAAAAAAACACAAAATTGCTGCAAAAAACACATTACATGCTTTTCTGAAGCTTCTCCATTGATGTATATTGAACCAAAAAAGCACAGTTTTGCGTTAAAAAAAAAAAAAAGTCCCTGACCCTTTCCAAATACGCAGCGGCTGAAAAACGCACAGATGTGAACGTGTCCCATAGGAAACCATGTAAATGTACTGTAGTGCGTTTCTGCAAAAAGCACCAAAAAAAAAATAAAAAAAAACACAGATGTGAATCAGGTCTAAGACGTTTAGTAATATAATGGGGTTAAAAAAAAAAACTAAAATTAGCCCTTTAGTAGTACAGAAGTACAAAAACAAACACAGCAGATAATCACTACTGTAAGGGGTTCATTTTTTTACTGTAAAACTGAATGCATATTTACAGTAGCGATTATTTGCTCTTTTAGTACTATAAAGGGCCAATTTGATTTTTTTTTTTAAAACCCCATTATGTTACTGGCCGATTAAATCGATAACTATTTTCATAAATCGATTCGTTGGTGATTAATCGATTCGTTGGCGATTAATCGATTCGTTTCAGCCCTACACTCATACATTCCCTGTACACATGTAACCACTCAGCTAAACGGATATATGTGATATATGTGTACAGCTGTAGCATCTGTCAGCCCGTCATTAATTTTTCTACAGGATGCTGTATGCAAGTACCTGTGACTTCCAAGCAAAGAAATATGCTCCTTTCCTTTTTCACTCTGCGGCTTTGCAAATGGAAAGACAATTTTTAAATAACATTCAATTACAATAAGACTTGTGCAGCAACCAGTGATGGCGAACCTTGGCACCCCAGATGTTTTGGAACTACATTTCCCATAATACTCATGCACTCTAGTGTAAGTTAAGCATCATGGGAAATGTAGTTGCAAAACATCTGGGTGTGCCAAGGTTCGCCTCTGGACTATATGCTATTTTTTGGGGGGATTTTTATTTCTCTATTAGGAGTTACCCTTTAAGTCCAGAAGTCTTCAACAATAATCCTCCAATAATATATGGACTGAGATATAGGTGAAAATATGTCCCCTTGAAATTGTCAACATTTTCATGTTGCAACCAAAAACGTAAATGTAGTTTATGTGATAGACCAACAAATTTCAATTTTTTTTTTTTTACAAATGAATATCTAAAAAGTGTGGGGGGCATTGGTATTCTGCCCCCTTTTCTCTGATATCCCCAACTAAAATTTAGTGGAACCAATTGCCTTCAGAAGTCACCCAATTAGTAAATAGAGTCCACCTGTGTGATTTAATCTCAGTATACATACAGCTGTTCTGTGAAGCCCTTAGAGGGGTGTTAGAGACCCTTAGTGAACAAACAGCATCGTGAGGAACACACCAGACAGGTCAGGTGTGGTGAAGTTTAAAGTAGGGTTAGGTTATAAAAAAAATTCCAAGCTTTGACATCTCATGGAGCTCTGTTCAATCCATTATCTGAAAATGGAAAGTGTATGGCACAACTGCAAACCTACCAAGACATGCCCTAAACTGACAGGCCGGGCAAGGAGAGCATTAATCAGAGAAGCAGCCAAGAGGTCCATGGTAACTGGAGGAGTTGCAGAGATCCACAGCTCAGGTGGGAGAATCTGTCCACAGGACAACTATTAGTTGTGCACTCCACAAATCTGACCTTTATGGAAGAGTGGCAAGAAGAAGCCATTGTTGAAAGAAAGCCACAAGAAGGCCAGTTGGCAGTTTGCGAAAAGCCATGTTGGGGGGGGGGGGGGGGGGCAGCAAGCCGGAAAAGCTGGTCAGAGTTGATAGGAAGACAGATGAAGACAAATACAGGGCAATCTTAGAAAAATAACCTGTTAGAGTCTGCAAAAGATTTGAGACTGGGGTGGAGGTTCACCTTCCAGCAGGACAACGACCCTAAACATACAGCCAGAGCTACAATGGAATGGTTTAGATCAAAGCATATTCGTGTTAGAATGGCCCAGTCAAAGTTCAGACCTAAATCCAAATGAGAATCTGTGGCAAGACTTGAAAATTGCTGTTCACAGACGCTCTCCATCCAATCTGACAGAGCTTGAGCTATTTTGCAAAGAAGAATGGGCAAAAATGTCACTCTAGATGTGCAAAGCTGGTAGAGACATACCCAAAAAAAAAAAAAAAAAAAAAAAAAAAAGATTTGCAGCTTTAATTGCAGCAAAAAGCTGTTCTACAAAAGTATTGACTCAGGGGGGCTGAATACAAATGCACACCACACTTTTCACTAGAGATGCACCAAAAAAGTTATTGGCCGAAAACTGTTTTTTCATTCGGCCGAAAGAAAACAGCCGATACCAAAAGGGGTTGGGGTCTTCCCCGGGTGCCGCCCATTGCAGGAGTGTCACCGTGGTGCGCCCAGTTCTCCACTCCCTCCTCCCCTCCCTCTCCTCGATCTCCATGTGTCACGGAGCTGAATTTTCCAGGCCATAGTAACAATGTCCCGCCTCCTGTGATAGATGGCACACTGATCCAATGCAGGGACATTGAACTAGTGTGACGTGATCAAATCCAGCTCTGTGACACACGGAGATCACCGCTGTGACACACGGAGATCACCGCTCTGATCCAGGCACAGAGAGGCTGCATGTGACGGGCACTGGTAAGGCTGCTGGGCACAGGTAGACTGCATATGACGGGCACTGGTGATGCTGCTGGGCACAGGTAGGCTGCATATGACGGGCACTGGTGAGGCTGCATATGACAGGCACTGGTGAGGCTGCTGGGCACAGGTAGGCTGCATATGACGGGCACTGGCAGGCTGCTGGGCACAGGTAGGCTGCACATGACGGGCACTGGTGAGGCTGCATATGATAGGCACTGGTGAGGGTGCTGGGCACAGGCAGGCTGCATCTGACAGGCACTGGTGAGGCTGCATTGATCTCATGTACTATGTCTGCAGTCTCTGACCATCTCCAGTACTATGTTTACAGACATTGATCAGAGACGCAGCTGCGATTTTATTTAGACATGAAAGTGATTAAGAAAAACACGAATGATAAATCCTCTTTAATCCTGCCAAGTAGAACAATTACACCCTTGAGATGCCGCACCCACGACACTTTTCACATCCCTTGAAGTGCTGATGCATTAGGAAAATACATGTCTGGTTATGAACACCATGCTGGTTGTCACCGGAGCTGACACTCTAAGTTCTCTTTACAAATTATTTTTAGCAGTTTCAGCCTCTTTCCTCCAGAGCTGGGCGGGATATCCTGTTCACAGGCGTCTTCCCTGGTAAGCTCCCACCCTTGTATTGTCCTGGCCCAGCAAAATCAACCTGCAGGAAAACATTTTCACGTAAAAAGTGAAAAAGAGACTTTCACTTAGAAGTGGAAAATCACTATACGGTGTGCCTGTTAAAGAGATATGTTTATCTAGAGAGCGACTCTCGGCACCACATACTCAGAAAAAGAACATTTCACCTCTTCAGAGCCATCATAAAATATTATAAAGTAAGCTGAACTTTAAAAAAGTTAATCAATACAAAAAATTGTGTAGTGCTCCTAAAATATCTAACCAACCCTAATAAAGTGGTTCTAAAGGCTCAAGGTTTCTTTACCTTCATGCATTCTATGCATGAAGGTAAAAAACCTCTGTGCAGCAGCCCCCCTAATATTTACCTGTGCCCCATCGCAATCCAGCCAAGTGCACAAGAGCCTCAGCTCTCTGGGGACTCTCCCACCTCATTGGCTGAAACAGCAGAAGGGGCTATTGGCTGTTGCTGCCGTCAATTACAGCCAGTGAGCCAATGAGAAGAAGAGCGAGGAGGCAGGGCCAAGCTACAGCGAGCGAGCTTGCTCAGGTGCCCCCACAGCTTGGCAGGAGGGAGGGGCCAGGAGCGCCGGCGGGGGAACCGATTGGGGCTGCTCTGTGAAAAACCACTGCACACAGCAGGTAACTATAACAAGTTTTTTTTTTTTTTATTAAAATAACAAAGTCAAATTTTTTTTCATTTATACGGCTTTACAAAAGGCAATCATTTTGTGTCTGGAAAGTGTAGTGAAAAAACACTTAAAGCATAATTAAATCAAACCCTCCTCCCCTATTTGACTCTTCGGTCATAAACCCTTTTCCCTACCTGTCAGTTTGTGTAGACCGTGTCACGCATGCGCAGCTTGGCGTACATTTATAGCATGGCTCTGTTCCATGACGATGGGGCTCCCATGCACATGCGGCTGAAGAACTGGGCCCTGGAAGGAAGGCCGGGAGAAGGTAACAGCACCCATGACCGACAGAAGCACCGACAGCACAGCGCTAAAGGGGGGGGGGGGGGGGGGGGATCAACCAGGTAAGTCTGCCATATTGCGCCAATAAGCTGTGCGTACAAGCACATTATCATACAAGCGCCTCGAGGCGATTCAGTTCGCAGTTGCAGCGCTATACAAATCATTCATTCATTAAAAGCTCCTGGGGCTCAATCTAAAAATGTAAAATTCTGCTTTAAAAAAAATAAAATGAATAACCATAGCTTTTCCTCTTTAGTTTTGGAAAGGGTAAGAACCCCTGTCAGATTTTAATTGCAGTCTATTCCCCAGGAGATCCCCTCTGCATTTGTCCTGCACACCACTGTCACCAAGACAGAAAGTGGTTGGATATTCAGAATTTTAGTCACCATCAACGGAACAAGAAGTGAGTAAATAATCCAATAAGGATTCCTGTTCCAAGAGAATTCCCTCTTACTTTGGAGAGATTTCCTGTCACTTCCTACTGCATCTCAAGTACAGGAAGTAAAGGGAACGTTTCCCAACAGGACACATACCGCAAAAAAACAAAACAAAACCAGTATGGTTAACAGTGTTTAATAAAAGAAATAGTAACATCTTATGGTTTACCAGTTTACCCCATTGAGAACCCATTCCCACTTGAACGCAGTGCGGGAAACCTATGTTCTGTACGCACCGCATTCAAGGCGCACTTGCCTTGTAATCTGCAGCGGGTATCAGTGGAATGTTAGTGATACCCCAAATACAAAAGTACAATGCAATCTGGTTGATGTGCATTTTCAAAAATAGTGCATGTACTACTTTTGGTGTGGTGTGATTTCAGCCCATTAAAAATGAATGGGCTGAAATCACACTGCACAGAACTGCATGTGAATCGCACAGAATGCGCACCACATTCCAAGTGTGAAGCGGACCTAAACAGGAAGGGACCATTCCCAAACTGTTCCTACAAAGTTAGATCCCAGTCTTAGTCCATTAGGGTTTAATGCCGAGCTGACTCACAATTTGCAGCTATTACAGCTTCAACTTTTCTGGGAAGGCTGTCGATTTAGGCACTGGTGTGCAGTCATGTTGGAACAGGAAGGGACCATTCCCAAACTGTTCCTACAAAGTTAGAAGCATGAAATTATCCAAAATGTCTTGGTATGCCGATGCCTTAAGAGTTTCCTTCACTGGAACCAAGGGACCAAGCCCAACCCCTAAAAAAAAAAAAAAAAAAAAAAAAACACCCCACACCATAATCCCCCCTCCAAACAATTTGGACCA
This sequence comes from Lithobates sylvaticus, assembly GCA_028564925.1. Taxonomy (NCBI): domain Eukaryota; kingdom Metazoa; phylum Chordata; class Amphibia; order Anura; family Ranidae; genus Lithobates; species Lithobates sylvaticus. The sequence goes on along the minus strand of CM053035.1, from coordinate 154,835,397 downwards.
GTGCACAAATCATTGTCCATAAAGACATGGATGAGCAAGTTTGGGGTAGAGGAAATTGACTGGCCTGCATAGAGTCCTGACCTCAACCCGATAGAACACCTTTGGGATGAATTAGAGCAGAGACTGTGAGCCAGGCCTTCTCGTCCACATATCAGTGCCTGACCTCACAAATGCACTTCTGGAAGAATGGTCAAACATTCCCATAGACACACTCCTAAACCTTGTGGACAGCCTTCCCAGAAGAGTTAAAGCTGTAATAGCTGCAAAAGGTGGGCCAACTCAATATTGAACCCTATGAACTAAGACTGGGATGCCATTAAAGTTGATGTAAGGGCAGGCGTCCCTATACTTTTGGTAATATAGTGTAGGTGTTCTGGCCACTGCAACAAATTGTGAAAAGGTGATGGGAAATCCAAAATTTGAGTTGTCCCCAGACCAGAAGGTGAAGGGGAATCTTGCAAATGGGACACCTCTTTCGGGGGACAACAAAGAGGCGATTTCCCCTCTTGAGGTTTCCCGTCATGTCTCTAGGCTGCAAAATTCAAAGCCAACAATTACTGAAGCCCTTTTTCGGCATGGATTACATACATCTATGTGTAAGGAAAAGTAGAGCCAATCAGAACAATAGCCACCAAGGAGAAAAACTTCTAATGAACGGAATCCACAATGGAAGAAACTTCTGTAGGGGGAATAAAAATTATACAAAGCCTGGTCACCTTGACCCAAAATAACTGACCCTTACCATCAGTGTATGGGCTATACACATTGTATATAAATCAGATGATAATAAGAACGATCCTTCCAGATTAAAGAGCGATCCACTGCACATGAAATCCCAAAGGATCCCTCTCCCATTGGACCAAATGGAAAATCCTAGGAGCCCTTCCTCTCAGCAGGATAATATGCCAGGTATATTCCAATAGGCGAGTGGTAGCTCGAGAATCCTATACATGTAAAAAGTAGAATGCTCATAGCGCAGACTTCTTAAGGGGTATTTATTGGGAAAATATAATAAAATTAACTCACATTTACTGAGAGCTAGAAAAGCAGTGTGAAGCGACCAACACTTCTAACCAACAAGATGGCCGCCGTGTCTCTGTCCATCCGCGTCCTGAGTCACTCGTCTCTGACATCACCAAACGTTTCGTCATCAATATGCGTCTTCAGGGGCGTTATTCTACTTTTTACATGTATAGGATTCTCGAGCTACCACTCGCCTATTGGAATATACCTGGCATTTTATCCTGCTGAGAGGAAGGGCTCCTAGGATTTTCCATTTGGTCCAATGGGAGAGGGATCCTTTGGGATTCTTATTATCATCTGATTATATACAATGTGTATAGCCCATACACGATAGTAAGGGTCAGTTATTTTGGATGAAGGTGATAAGCTTTGTATAATTTTCCCCTTCAGAAGTTTCTTCCATGGTGGATTCCGTTCATTAGAATTTTTTCTCCTTGGTGGCTATTGTTCTGATTGGCTCTACTTTTCCTTACACATAGATTTACTTTCAACTATGAACTTTACATGGTTTTATTTTATATTTTTTGAGCGCTACACCTTTTTCTCCATATTACGTCTATCGTATCCAGCAATCTAGTGTTAGCTGCTTTTTGTTTATATGTTTGTGTATTCAGCACAAATTTTTCATTTTCGTGGATTACATACAGTTGTGCTCATATGTTTAAATACCCTGGCAGAATTCCTGATTTCTTGGCCATTTTTCAGAGAATATGAATGATAACAAAAAATTCTCACTCATGGTTAGTGTTTGGCTGAAGCCATTTATTATCAAATCGACTGCGTTAAACTAGCCAAATGACCCGGATCAAAAGTTTACATACCCAGTTCTTAATACCGTGTATTGCCCCTTTAACATCAATGACAGCTTGAAGTCTTTAGTGGTATTTGTGGATGAGGCTCTTTATCTACTCAGATGGTAAAGCTGCCCATTCCTCTTGGCAAAAAGCCTCCAGTTCCTGTAAATTCTTGGGCTGTCTTGCATGAACTGCGCATTTGAGATCTCCCCAGAGTGGCTCAATGATATTGAGGTCAGGAGACAGATGGCCACTCCAGAACCTTCACTTTATTCTGCTGTAGCCAATGACAGGTCGACTTGGCCTTGTGTTTTGGATCATTGTCATGTTAGAATGGCCAATTACGTCCCATGCGCAGCTTCCTGGCTGATGAATGCAAATGTTCCTCCAGTATTTTTTGATAACATACTGCATTCATCTTGCCAACAATGTTGACCAAAATTCCTGTGCCTTAGTAGCTCACACATCCCCAAAATTTCAGTGATCCTCTTCCGTACCTTTCATCATAGGCATTGTTGACTCCTCTCCAAAATGTAGCCTCTATGGTTGTGGCCAAAAAGCTAAATTTTTATCTCATCACTCCAAATGACTTTGTGCCAGAAGGTTTGAGGCTTGTCTCTGTGCCGTTTGCCGTATTGTAAGCAGGATACTTTGTGTAGTAATGGGTTTCTTCTGTTGACTTGACCAAGCAGCCCATCTTTAAAGTGGTTGTAAACTTACAGACCACTTGCACCTACAGGTAAGCCCAGATTAAGGCTTACCTGTAGGTGCAAGAAATATCTCCTAAAGCTACACGGTTTAGGAAATATCTGCAAAAAAGACAGGCACCGCTGTCTACGGCGCATGTGCCGTAGACAGCGGCGCACAGGCGCACTGAGCATGCCGCTGCTAACGGCGACAATGCCGTTAGTGGTGGCTCCCACACGCATGCGCGTTAGTGGCGTCATCGCGGCGCCAGACAGTCACAGCATACCCGGAAGTCACTCCGGGATAGATTGCAGGGTCGGAGGAGAACGAGGGTCGCTTTGGGGGCTTCCATCTCAGGTAAGTTATTAATAATGAGCTAGTATGCTATGCATACTAGCTCATTATGCCTTTGCCTTGCAGGGTGCATTTTTTTACATTTTTTGATTGGCTTTACTTCCTCTTTAAGTGTCTCTTATTGTGCATCTTGAAACAGCCACACCAAGTTTTCAGAGAGTCCTGTATTTCACCTGAAGTTTTTTGTGGGTCTCTTTGCATCCCAAACAATTTTTCTGGCAGTTGTGGCTGAATTTTTAGTTGGTCCACCTGACCGTGTTTTGGTTTCAACAAAACCCCTCATTTTCCACTTCTTGATTAGTGTTTGAACACTGTTGATCGGCATTCTCAATTCCTTGGATGTCTTTTTATATCCCTTTTTTTTTTATACAGTTCAACTACCTTTTCCCGCAGATCCTTTGACAATTCTTTTGCTTTCCCCATTACTCAGAATCCAGAAACCTCAGTGCAGCACTGGATGAAAGACGCAAGGGTCTGTCAGGAGTCCAGAAACTCATTGACCTTTTATACACACACACTAATTACAAGTAAACAGATCACAGGTGAGGATGGTTACCGTTAATAGCCATTCAAACCCCTTCGTGTCAACTTATGGGCATGTTATCAGGCCAAAATCACCAGGGTATGTAAACTTTTGATCAGGGTCATTTGGGGAGTTTCTGTTGCCATTATGATTTAAAAAAAGTAAACACCGTTGATTGATAATAAATGGCTTCTGCCAAACACTAGGGGTGCAACGGATCGTCGCCGATCCGTGATCCGAACGGGTCACCCCGTTCGGATCGGCACACCCCGCGATCCGCGGAGCGCTCCGCGGCCTCGGCCTTAGGAAAGGCCGAGGCTTCGGCCTAGCTCCGGAGCGTCGGCGGCCATCTTGGTACACCCGGCGGCCTTAGGAAAGGCCGCGGCTTTCGGCCTAGCTCCGGAGCGGCGGCCATCTTGGTACACCCGGCCACTGTTTACAATGTGATCGCTCCGTCAAATGACGGAGCGATCACTTGTAAACAAACTGCATTACCCAGCCAATGTACTCTGCATTACCCAGCCAATGTACTCTGCATTACCCAGCCAATGTACTCTGCATTACCCAGCCAATGTACTCTGCATTACCCAGCCAATGTACTCTGCATTACCCAGCCAATGTACTCTGCATTACCCAGCCAATGTACTCTGCATTACCCAGCCAATACTCTGCGATACTCTGCATTACCCAGCCAATACTCTGCGATACTCTGCATTACCCAGCCGATACTCTGCATTACCCAGCCGATACTCTGCATTACCCAGCCGATACTCTGCATTACCCAGCCGATACTCTGCATTACCCAGCCGATACTCTGCATTACCCAGCCGATACTCTGCATTACCCAGCCGATACTCTGCATTACCCAGCCGATACTCTGCATTACCCAGCCGATACTCTGCATTACCCAGCCGATACTCTGCATTACCCAGCCGATACTCTGCATTACCCAGCCGATACTCTGCATTACCCAGCCGATACTCTGCATTACCCAGCCGATACTCTGCATTACCCAGCCGATACTCTGCATTACCCAGCCGATACTCTGCATTACCCAGCCGATACTCTGCATTACCCAGCCGATACTCTGCATTACCCAGCCGATACTCTGCGATACTCTGCATTACCCAGCCAATACTCTGCATTACCCAGCCGATACTCTGCGATACTCTGCATTACCCAGTCGATACTCTGCGATACTCTGCATTACCCAGCCGATACTCTGCATTACCCAGCCGATACCCAGCCAATACTCTGCATTACCCAGCCGATACCCAGCCAATACTCTGCATTACCCAGCCGATACCCAGCCAATACTCTGCGATACCCAGCCAATACTCTGCGATACCCAGCCAATATTACAGTGGGGAGATGACGTGGATATTACAGTGGGGGAGAGGACGTGGATATTACAGTGGGGGAGAGGACGTGGATATTACAGTGGGGGAGAGGACGTGGATATTACAGTGGGGACTATATGGTGGCGGAATTTTTCACAGGTTTTTGCAAATTCAATTATTATTTGCTGATCCGAAAAATGATCCGATCCGTGACTCCTGATCCGAGGATCGATCCGATCCGTGAGTTTTTTGATCCGTTGCACCCCTACCAAACACTAACCATGAGTGAAAGAAAAGTTTTTGTGTCATCATTCATATTCTCTGAAATATGGCCAAGAAATCAATTCTGCCAGGGTATGTAAACTTATGTGCACAACTGTATATTGACATTGGTCAAAATCTGGAGGAAGTTAAACTGTTAGGCCCCTTTCACATGGACGGACCGTTCAGATCCGCCTGTCAGTTTTGACGGCGGATCTGAACAGGCACTCCACGTTAGTCTATGGAGCGTCGGATGTCAGCGGAGACATCTCCGCTGACATCCGACCCGGTCCGATCCGCCAAAAGCAGACGTATGGCCCCACGTCCAGATCCGTCGCTGGCAGGTCGGATCGGGTGAGATCTGATGAAAACGGACACACTGTCCGTTTTCATCCGATCTCTCCATAGAGACCAGCGGCGCTCACAAGCCCCTCCCCGCTCAGTGAGCGGAGAGGGACCTGTCATCCACCGGCTCAGCGGAGATCACCGGAGAGATCTCCCGCTGAGCCGACGGACAGAGGCGGACTCTGTGGAAGCGGAGTCTGCCTCGTGTGAAAGGGGCCTTAGGGGTTATACACATTTAAACATTTAGCATTATCCATATGCAAATAAAACCTGGTCCCAAAACAATATATCTGAGGCTCAAAGATTTCAGAATGTTTTAATTTCTTCACGTTTGCCTTGAATCCAAGTTGGACAATTGTGTGCGCCGACTCTGTGACCGTCTAAAACAGAACTTTATGGCGTCAAGAAGTGATGTTTTATACAGATATAACTTACAGGAAGTGTCGCAGGCATTTTATAAAGGCGGTGTATTATCAAAAGCCAACAAATTCTTGAAAGCAAAGCGAAGGACAGAGGAGCTATGCAGGCAGCCTAAATGTTTCAGCACAGTAGGGAGATCCGATAACCTTGTTTGCTGGGCTGGAATCATAAGACATTCAAGATAAATGCTTAAACATTCCATGGCAAGTACCCAACAAGACAGGAAAGCACTATACTAAACACAATTACTACAGATTACCATCTCTTGCAGAGCACAGCACATAGTTATGTAACAGCATGCACTCGATAGAAACAAGGGAAATTATTCAAGATTAATAATGGATTACATATAGTTTGCAGCTTATTTGACATTAGGAGTAGGTTTTTTTTTTTTAAACCTTATAGTATTGCCATATTAGAATATGGGTATTATTAAAATCTATAGAAAAAAACCTTTATGATACCCAATTATTACTTCTATGCAATACATTGAGGTTCATTTACTAAAGGAAAATATACTGTGCACTGCAAGTACACCCGCAAGTGCAGTTGAGCTAGATCTGAGGGGAAGCTCTGATGATTGCCATCATCCAATCGTATGCAAGAAAAAATGCTGTTTTACAGTAAGAAAAATGAACCCCTTACAGTAATTATCTGCTTTTTTTTTGTACTATAAAAGGGCTAATTTTAGTTTTTTTAACCCCCATTATGTTACTAAACATCTTAGACCTGGTTCACATTTATGTGTTTTTTGATGCTTTTTGCAGAAACGCACTACAGTTCATTTACATGGTTTCCTATGGGACACATTCACATCTACGCTTGTTTCAGCCACTGCTGTTTGAAAAGGGTCGGGGACTTTTTTTTTATTTTTTATTTTTTTTTACGCAAAACTGTGCTTTTTTGGTTCAATATACATCAATGGAGACGCTGCAGAAAAGCATGTAATGCGTTTTTGCAGCAATTTGTGTTTTTTAATCTGCCCAACAACTAATTGGCCAAAAAAAGTACATCTCTTCTGTCTGTTATTCTCAGTGGACTAAATATTTTGCTCCCTAACCATATAGTTGGTTATTTATATTTAGCACTGCATAGAGATATTTAAAAATAAATTGCCTTTTTTTTTAAACTTTACATATTAAATAACTTAAATTATACACCACACTTTATGAAAATAATCGTTAGTTGCAGCCCTACTGTTAATGTATTTTCCTTGCATGTTCCCCTCAGATCTAGAGCAACTGGCATTTGCAATGCACAGACTATTGACCTTTAGTAAATCAACCCCTTTGTATGCTAGGCCTATTCTATGCCAGAGCATGTGGATCAGATCCCTCCATGCTCACACGCCTTTGTCCTATCCATTATAATACATGGATGCAAGCAGATACAATCTGACAGGAAGACTCAAACTACCACAGCACTCCAGAGCGCAAAGACTGTCAGGACATGAGTGGCAGTGGGGGGGAGCGGGGGCCGGTCTGTTCGTAAAATGTTACCCTGAATATGGGTATAACATGTTGTTACAAAAGGTGAACTTGCCCTTTAAAACAAGCTCCCTGTAGCTGCAGGTACTGCGGATGAATTAATCCTCAAAGTTTGCAGCAGAAGTAGTTGAAGTAGCTTGCCTCATCCTGCTCCTCTTTCTCAAAGGACATGCTCTGTGTATACATTAGAAATTGGAGCCCTGAAAGGCTGCCGAATTATTGCAGAAAAGGAGGGAGCAGGGTGAGCTGAGCACAACTTTAGAGTTTTTATGGTGAACTGTGAGAATGAATTGCTTCACAGTTCCTGCAGCTACATGGTCATGGTGTATAAAAAAATAAAAATAAATGAAAATTAACTTTCCTGGTCCCATTTTGGGAGCTTAGCAGTTCTGGCTACTTTTGTGAATGATTTGGCTGATCAAACTAAAGCAAAAAAAATCCCCAGCTCAAATTACTGAGAAGCTTACAGCCAACTGAATTACATGCGCAAGCTGCAGAGCCACTTCACGGCACACCAATATTATCTGCAGTCCTAACTCTAAATTTTGAGAGCCTCCACACTATAAGCACATGCGTTTATAATGGATAGGCAGAGGGCAGGTGAGCCTGGAGGGAGCCCATCCCTCCTTAATTTCTTCAGATCCGCGCTATAGCCGAATGACGGCTACAGTGAGGACCTACTTTTGCCGGGAGGACGTCTAGCGACGTCCTCCCGGCAATAGACTGATATAGCCAGAGAGTTTGCTTACATTTTTGTGTGCAGCTTTCTTGTAAAAGGGATTTAGTGACTATGTATGGAAAGGAACCTCAGAGCTCTGCCCCACTTGGGTACCCAGGACATCCATGAAGGGTGTCAGGATGGAAATGGCAGCAAACTTCTTCACTCGCTGGTCTCCCCTGGGTAGTATGCATATGGAAGTGCTGAGCTCCAAGCACTTCCAGGTTCAAAGCTGTCAAATCCCATCATATCGGGCCAGGAAAGCAAAAGATCAATCACAGATCAACAGTGCAGGGGTGACCTTAGGGGTCTCACATACCCCAGATGTCTTTTTTTTTAAAAAGGCTGTAAAAAAAAAGTTAAATTGAAAGGTTTTACAAAATAAACAGCGAAAGCAGTTTGAAAAGCCTTCTACCCCAGGTCCATATGAAGATAAAATACCTGCTTTAGGTGTGCATTAGTATGAGAACTACACAACACACAGTGGGTATTGTCAGGTCAGAGTGAGCTATAATCCTATGGCCATCGTTCTTTGTAGATCTTACTTAATAACCTGCAAAAGCTTTTTAAAAAGTGTTACCCTTGGACAATTTTAAGAACAATCTTCTCGGGTCCCCTCCGGCAGCCCTGGCTCCTCCCCCGAGGAAAAAAAAAAAAAAGAAAAAAAAGGGAGGAGGAGAAGAGAGGAACCGCCGCTCTGTGTCTGAATGGGCACAAAGAGCTGCGGCTCGGCCAAGGTGCCCCATAACAAGTTGCTTGAGAGTTCTGCTGCTCCCATGCACATCACTGGATCAAGATGGGGCTCAGGTAAGTGTAAGGGGGGCTGCACTTAGAAGGTTCTTTACCTTAATGCATTATGGTAAAAACCTTCCTTTAGAACCACTTTAAAGGCATTCGAGACGAACGGACAGCAATGGAAGCCACCATATTTCTCCTATGATGGGGTTACGGAAATTTGGCGCTACCCCATTTGCCAAACTACACCTCACTCAAATGTAGACCGGCTACAATGAAATAATTTACAGTATCTGAATAATTCCCACAAAGCACTTCTGCAGTAGTACCAAAAAAAAATAAAAAATTTGAATGACACACTAGTTAAAGTTTATATTTTTAATGCGTTGCCTTAACAAGATTTGTTAAATTATGTTATTTTTTAATCTATGAATCTTGCTGTAGGTATTCAGTAGCTTTTGGAAATAAAGTGCACCTTCTCATATTACCCAACTATGAACAACTAAACAGCTGCAAACATACAGGAACCCGCAAGCTTAGCCCCACATCAGTCTAAACGAGAGTGACTTTTTCCCCAGCTCAGTAGGAAAATGAAGAAACCACAACAGATTTCTAAATATATTCAGATGTAGTGTTAAGCAGCTGTAGTTTTTTATTACTTTGCACATTTTTATTCTGGGTGTTTAAATGTGCCTGTGTGTGCCCTGTTAGGAGGTCTATACATAGACAAGACAAAGATTATATAGATGGACAGATGGACATACAGATAGAATGACTGATCCAAAATCAAAGTTAAGAGGCATTTATGGTCCAATCCTAAACAAAACTGCGTTTTCTTAAAAAAAAAAAAAAAAAAAAAAAACTCTAGTCCCAACAAAACACGCTATTGCTTTAGTTGAGTCAGAATCTCTATCAAGCTTAATTTTTGTTTCTGTGTTGGAGGGATTTCAACCTCAATAGGAATGAAGGCACTAAATTCTTAGTACATAGTGGCACATTACACCGCCGCTCTACACTACAGTGGCTTGAGGTTTGGCACATTACACTTCTGCTGTATTCTACATGGGTCTGAGGGTCGGTACATTACACCTCCGCTCTACACTACCATGGTTTGAGGGTCAGCTCAATTCACCTCCACTCTACTCTCCAATAGTTTGAGGGTCGGCACATTACACCTTTGCTCTACTCTACAATGGTTTAAGGGTTGGTGCATTACACCTCTGCTCTACAATGGCCTGAGGGTCAGAACATTACAGCTCCACTCTATTTTAGAACAGCTAAAACGGACCATGCATTAGTAATTTTTTGTTTGATCGAAAAAAAAAAAAAAAATAAAAAAAATATATATATAATAATAATAAATAATAAATAATAATAATAATAATAATAATAATAATAATAATAATAATAATAATACAAAATTACCCCCTACACATATTTAACCACTTGCTTACTGGGCACCCAAATGTCCCCACAAATAGAGCTTTCTTTTGGTGGTATTTGATCACCTCTGGGTTTTTTATTTTTTGTTAAAAAACAAAAAAACAAAACCTTTTTTTATATTTTGTTAATAAATTTTGCAAACAGGTAATTTTTCTCCTTCATTGATGTACGCTGATGCTACACTGATGGGCACAGATAAGGCGGCACTAATGGGCACAGATAAGGCGGCACTAATGGGCACAGATAAGGCAGCACTAATGGGCACAGATAAGGCAGCACTAATGGGCACAGATAAGGCAGCACTAATGGGCACAGATAAGGCAGCACTAATGGGCACAGATAAGGCAGCACTAATGGGCACAGATAAGGCAGCACTAATGGGCACAGATAAGGCAGCACTAATGGGCACAGATAAGGCAGCACTAATGGGCACAGATAAGGCAGCACTAATGGGCACAGATAAGGCGGCACTAATGGGCACAGATAAGGCGGCACTAATGGGCACCACTGGTGGTCATTGATAGGTGCCACTGATTGCTGCCATTTATGTACTGGTGGGCACTGGCAGGCGGTACTGGTGGGCACATATAAGGCAGCTTCGCCTCTTCCTCTTCGGGACCGATCAGCTTTTTTTTTCTCCTCACGCTGTTAGCGCGAAGAAAAAAAAATCGATTACAGATCTTGTTTACATCACGTGATCAGCTGTAATTGGCTGAAAGCTGATCACGTGGTAGGGGGTCAGGATCGACCCCCCTTTCTCTGATCATGCGATCACCCGAGTCTCATTGACTCAGGTGATCACAGCGCACGTGCCCTTCAGGGGGCGTGGCCAGCGTGCAAATGGGAGCCTATTGACTGCCTCCTGGCAAAACAGATCTGCACTGTAGCCGAATGACAGCTATAGTGCGGGTCTGAACAAGTTAAGATGGTGGGGGAATCACTCCATCTGTTCTATTGATCAGCGTTGCCAGCTATAGCCAGCAGCACCGATCGCTTGGGAAAATCCAAACAGGCTGGTTGTAGTATGATCAACTTCTGTACAACCAGTCTGCACATACCAGGATCGAAATTTGTCCAGTCCCTGCTGAACCGGCCGAATTTCGATGTACGGTCGCCTTAAGAGTCAGCACAAATACATGGATCTCAACAGTAAAACAATGAAAAGGATTAAAAAAATAAATAAATAAATTTTCAAATCCCCAATCTATCCCGGATGCCTGGACAGGTAAGTGGTAAAAGTTGCAGACTTCATTTTTTTTTTTTGTAGGGGGGGGGGGGGCTCGGAGCTCCACTTTGGAGATGAATTTTGAACTGCTTGCTATGGGATACTCCAATTTGCCCTTTTACTTATCACAGCAGAATAAACAGACAATTGGAGCAGACATTGCATTCAAATGTCACTTTATTTAGTTGAGGTATTTATTTATTTATTTTTAAGTATGGAAGGATTAGAACCCTTTTCAGTTTTTACTGCTGTCCAGGGCAGCAAGTAAGGCTAAATTCTCCAACAGCAACATAGACAAAAAAAAAAAAAAAGGAGATATATATTTTTTTTTTTCCCCTGATAAGATTTTCTGCTAAAGTGTGAAGAAAGAGAAAAAAAATGGCAATATCTGAATAGATAAATGTAAAATAAAAAAAAACACAAATAACAAAAAAAATCCTCATTAATAAATAAATACATAAATAGATTAATAATATGTAATAATTAACCCCTAACCTTAAAAAATATTAAATTATTTATTATTATAATGATGATAAACACCCAAACCTGAACAAAAATAAATGTATGATTAGGAATAAAACACACACACACACACACACACACACACTAAAGACCCTGCCTACCTTATACGTTTGCTTTTTTTTGTACCTGCCAAAGATTTCCCTCTACATTTTGTTTAGTAAAACCATTTTTGTCGTTAGGACAGAAAGCGGAAAATCTCTCCAAGAGTCCCAAATAACAGGAAAAAAAACACAAGCGATCTAATCCTTCCCCACTACATACAAAGTTAAAAAATAAAATCGAATACTATTTTCATAATTGATTAATCGCCCAGTAACATAATGGAGTTAAAAAAAACTAAAATGAGCCCTTATAGTACAAAAAGAGAAAAACGCTACTGTAAATATTACTTCCACAGTAAAAAAAAAAAAAAAAAAAAATTAACCCCTTACAGTAGTGATTATCTGCTTTTTTGGAAATATAAAGGGCTCATTTTAGTTTTTTTAACCCCATTATGTTACTAAACGTCTTAGACCTGGTTCACATCCATGTGTTTTTTGGTGCTTTTTGCAGAAACACACTACAGTTCATTTAACATGGTTTCCTATGGGACACATTCACATCAAGGCTTTTTCCAGCAGCTGCATATTTGGAAAGGGTCAGAGATATTTTTTTTAATGCAAAACGGTGCTTTTTTGGTTCAATATACTTCAATGGAGAAGCTGCAGAAAAGCATGTAATACGTTTTTGCAGCAAT